>JAPYZD010000023.1:0-13433 GCA_030522725.1 Ichneumoninae sp. B BG-2022a
GTTGATGACATTCAAATACATGGCGCGTCACGCAAGAGTCTACTCAATGTTTCAAATCCAAAAGATTGTTTGTTACAAACCTGTTTGGTAAAGAGACAGGTTATCCTGATAGAATATTGCAGCTACAAATTTTAAAAGATGTTATTAGGCAAAGTCGGCAACAAATCAATCGCATTCATTAACCACAAGCCATTTCACCCTGGAAATTTGCAAAATCTGGAGAAAGTATGGGTAGCGGAGCAAAAAGCTGCTGAAGATGAGAAACGACAGAAAGAAATGCTTGAGAGGCGCAAGCACGAGGTTCAAATCGAAGAGCTTAGGAAAGCATTAAGAGAAAAAGAGCGTCAGCAGTCTGCGGCTCTGATGAGCTCGATTGCTACAAATATTGCGCATCGGACAGCCTTGTCGAAACCAGAATTGGAGGTTGGTGGTTTACAAAATGTTCCAAAACGCCAACGATCAAATGTTACAGGAAACAGCAAGAAAGCTAAGCGACAAAGGCAGATGGAAGTACAACTTTCGACTACAGTTTTATCAAAATACAAAGAAGATGTTCTAAGTGCAGGCCATACTACAGTTTGGGGCTCTTATTATGACAACTCGACACAAAAATGGGGATATGCGTGCTGCAAAAATTTACGTCATGATATAGCCTGTCCGCAAAGTGTCTCTTGCCTGTAGGATTGTGCAAACCTCCCTTTAAATAATGTCTTCTGATTCCAAAGTATATTGAAACCTCCATCGTTTTGCATGTCATTCTCGTACCTGTTCAGAATTTACCATTTAATAGAATGAATTTAGTGACGAAATCTCCTATGCAAATTTTTTTCTCCGCCAAAGAAGAACCTGACAGCAGCTTTGCGCTTGAAAATAATCATTCAAACCGTTGCAACAGTTGGGCGAACAACAGCTTAATCTGTGCTGAAAACGGTTCGCCTTCACGTGAAATTTTCTCCTCTGGAAAGGCACAAACTACTGACTGCTTGTCAGCAAGAAGGTAAAACCACAAGGCGTAGTAGCCATCCATACTCTCATAATAATAACAATAATCTCAGCAGGAGATTTGAACCCACTCAAACTTTGCGACCAAAAACCTCACACCTGCCATTGTCGTTTACCACTCAGCAGTATCGTACGCATCTTTCCGGAGAAAATAGTCTAGAGTACAAAGGATCGACTGTTTTATCATCGCAGCAATTAACAGATTTCCACCCAGTCGTTCCAAATTTGTCGTCGCGCTGTCTATCGCAAAGTATGTATTATAAAGAGCAGTGTTTCAATCCCAAACAAAAAACCTCATCAAACTCCACAACCAGTCTTTGGAAACAGATTTCTTCAGTTGAGTCCAATTACATGCAGCCGACAACAGTCTGCACACAGTATCCATCGAGTGGAACTCAGAAACAGCCGATCGACTGGACAAAAAAACAAACACAAGACAAAAAACTTTTTTACTGGCAGCAGCCTGATATCTGTCGAGCTAGAATATACGACAAACCCAACGCCTCTTCGGTACAGCATTCGCGAGGATGGAGAAAATTTTCCTCACAGAACGCAAATCGCTTACATCATGAGTCCGGAAGTCGTTTGAGTCGATCCATTCTGTCCAAAAATGACTGGAAGTACATTTTTTGTTGCGTGGTGTAATATCTAAGAAACAGGAATATAAAAATATCAGGTCCCATGAAACGTGCTACGGCAAAAAAGTCTCTAGCTATGGCGTCTGAAAAAGATGCACTCCCAGAAAATATATTTCTATTTTTGCCAAATTTATTAGGTGTGTTTGATTGCACAAATTAAAATGTACTACAGGGTATGCGCGTGCTTTGCTGGCGGTCATATCCTTACTGCTGGCTTTTCATAGTTGGCCTCTAATGTGCGTTTGTTACGCGATTAGTCAGGTATTGGATGCAGCTGACGGACACGTGGCGCGCCGATACAATCAAGGTAATAGCTCTATGAGGTCTATGCAAAAATGACTGTATGCACTAAAGCAAGACATTTATTCCCAGCAACTCAATTTGGCGCCGTGTTGGATCAGGTGACAGATCGACTTTCGACAGTTTGTATCTTGCTATTGGACAGCGTGGTGCTGCCGCGATGTTACCTACTTTTTGCACTCGTCCTTATCCTAGATCTAGGAGGGCATTGGGTGCACACCTTTGCATCAATGCTGGCAGGAGCGGTCAGTCATAAGCAGATTCCAACAGCATGGCCTTTACTTAAATTATATTATGAAAGCAAACGTGAGGTTGCTGCTTTTTCTATGACCTCTTACAGCGCTCATGTTCATATGTCATGCTAGCAATGAGTTTGTATGGGTGGGGCTCTTTGTTCTCTCAAGGGTCACTGCATCGTCACGTATTGCACTTATTGGTGAGCACCAGAGGCTAATTAGCCTTCATCTATCATCTTGACCTTTTCAGTTAAGGTTTTGATGATACCGACACTCGTTTTTTGCACTCTAAAAGTTGTAAGTAACAAAAGCGGAGATTGCTACACAGGCGACAAATTTCCTGCAAATGATCTATGGGGCACAGGTACTCGCGCAAATTGACATTCAAAATCGAACCCTAAGTCACAGTTCCCTTATAAATCAAGAATAGTTATCTTACATAGTCGCTAAAATGACATTTTTTGCGCCGCAAGACCTTTTTATTTCCCCCTGGCGTCCTGTAGGCATGTGCTGGTGACAAAGAAGAATAGGACCCCTTGCTGAAAATATTTTGATGGGCGACGTCGATTTTGACCAGATCGAGGCAGTACTCGAGGTATGTATATTAGATTCTGAAAATTGAGTAGGGTCGCCACACTGCGCCGCCCCAACCGGTCAGAGAGGCTCCTGAACCCAGGTGAGTGCTTTAGCCTTTAATGATTGATTATGCGACAACGATGGCTTTTTCAATCTTATACAGTAGACACCCAACGCCACCCCGTCGCTCCCGTTCAAATTCACGTCGACGCACAAGACGTAGAAGTAATAGTCGTCACAGCGCGAGCTGGGATTCTGACTCTGATCGTCCACAACGTCGTCGAGATAGCCGATCTAGCTCTCTACGCAGAGATAGGCGACAGAGAGGCAGGGAAAGAAGGCGAGAAGGGAGTCGCACACCTTCTCCTTCACGGCGCAAAGAATCGCTTGAAAGACGTGAGGCAGCGGTTCGGGAGCATGCGCGAAACGTTGCAGCGTTGGAGCGACGTATGAAGGAGGAAGATGAGAAGCGCAGTGAGCAGAACTTAAAACCATGTACTGACCTAAAATTAATATTGTAGAGAAAGAATTTGACGAAGCTCGCAGAGACGATCTTACCGTATTAATTCTGAATCTGAGTCTGAAAGCTACTGAGAGAGACGTATGGAAATTTTTTTCAGAGGTAAATTATTCTATGCAACAAAATAGAGTAAATTATTATTGTTCAATCAGAGAGCAGGCAAGGTCAGAGATATTCAAGTAATTAGAGATTCTCGGAGCGGGAAGTCTAAAGGCGTTGGTTACGTTGAATTCTATGCCCCACAATCGGTTCTCCAGGCTCTAGCCCTCTCAGGATCATACATAATGGGTAGGGCAGTGTTTACTTAATGTTGATTATTCGTGTTCTCAGACATACCCATAGTGGTTCAAGCTTCACAAGCTGAGAAAAATCGTGCAGCTCGTGCAGCAAAACAACAAGCAGCAGAAATCACTGAAGGTGGCCCTATGAAAATATATGTTGGCGGTCTTGTGGATTCCTTGAGCACCCTAACCGATGCGGATTTGAAACAGCTTTTTTCGCCTTTCGGAGAAATTGTGTCAGTCGATGTTCATAAAGATCCTTACACAGGTGAGCTAGATGCATATGTGTATGATTACAGATCGTTGTAAGGGTTATGGCTTTGTACAGTTTCGACATGCACAAGATGCACGTGAAGCGATGGCTGCAATGAATGGTTTCGAGATAGGCGGCCAGCAAATCAAAGTGTGTTAACAACTTGGTTGGAAAATAATATCTCTTCAGGTAGGATATGCCACAGATCCAGTGACACGCCCCGGTCTTCCCATGATAACCGCTGACTCGATACATGGAGTCCCGCTCGGAAATAATCTTGCTGCTGCTCAGCACGCGCTCCAGGTGCTGACATTCTGAATTTCAATGTTTACCACAGTATGGTCAAACTGCTCTTTATGCTGATAGTGCAACCGATAATGAGAGACTTGATGATGAGGGAGGGGGACTTCTGTCTGGTGTAAACCCACGTATATCTCTTATGCACAAATTGCAACGACTAGAACAACAGGGTCAGTATGGAAGTTCCACTGGACTTAGTGCCGGAGCTGTTACTCAATTATCTAGTAGGTACCTCAGTAGCATTCCTGTCTGCCGCCAATGTTATATCTAATCCAAACGAATCTCGCAGCACCACCCGCATTTTCCGCAAACATTTGCCTTGACACTCTTTTTACGGCGACTGATGTGGCTAACGATGGTATTGGTTTTTTGGACGAAGTTACGGAGGATGTTAAAACAGAATGTTCGAAATACGGCATCATAATGCAGGTAAGTGCTCCCATTGTAATTAGTCTTCCTCCCTTTAGGTATGGGTAAATCATAAACAAATTGATGGGAAAGTATGGGTTAAATTTGGGGTGAGTTTTCCTTTAACCGTTGGCCTCAAACACTGCCCTCATGAGGCGGCGGTTCACTCAACAGAGTAACACTATCTCATGAGTCCAATTTTTTAGGGTCCTGATCAAGCTGTCAAAGCGCACCAAGCGCTCAACGGTCGATTTTTCGCTGGAAATAAAATCAATGTTTCATTTGTGTCTGAGGCCATTTGGCGAGTCACATGCGTAAATTAAGCACACTTAGTTTTGCACCGACCAGATCCGCACTAAGAGATTCCTATTAGCTTCTTGCTTTGCGTACATTATCTGTCTGTTTGGTCTCTGGAGGATGATTAATTAATAAGATGCAAAAAAGCAATCTCATGTTTTCACTTTGTTCGGATAAAAATTACAGGCGCACTATAGAAACGTCACCATTGCATCTGCTACTATTTTTAGTCATCAGTAGTCATGAATGTCGCTTACCTTCGTACTTTCAGAAGCTTGTATTACGTCAGCCTCTTTGCCTTTTAACAGCGCTATCACTCAGCAGATTTAATGTATTATATTCTGAGTTAAATATCATACGATAATGCGTTTGTCAATCTTTCCGAAAAAATAAATTATGGCTGTGTTAGAAAAGCTGCTGGCATGTTGAATACAGTTTCTGAGACATTTAGAAATTCTCTCCTAACCCCAGATCTTTATCACAAATAATCTCCAAATACTGATGAATGCCTGTTTGCAAGTTTCGTCGATTTTTAGCAGACGACTCTACATGTTCTTAAGATGCTTCATATAGGAAGTAATTCATTCCTCAAAAAGAATTTTGAGATAAAAAAACGGTGTTAATGTGGATAATGCTCATATTAAAAATAATTAAAAGTATTTCACTTCGTAAATAATGCATTTTCATTGAATGCTTTTGTGATAAATTATTCTAGTGAGAGAGCAGGGAAAGTCCGGTAATCAATAGATATTTAAATTTATCATGCACCCTGAGAAAAATCAAATTTCTTGTTATTTGAACAAAAAGTTGTCTTCTTACAAATAGTCACATTCAAATTAAATCTACATCTGTAAAACATTCATTATTAGAAATTTTATTACAAAATTTGTTTTTTGTGAATTTGGTCTTTAAGAGTGGTGAATCTTCATCATACATCTTAATCATACTTTTTTTCTACAGAAGGCTTGAATATCTTTTCCCAAGAAAATCTCAAGTCTTACAATCTTAATGAGCCGTTTCAATAAAAGTTTATCTTAATCGAAAGGCATGAAAAATTAAATTTTACTGAGCTTGCTATGAGGTTCTTTGTATCAGTTATGCATAAGGTTACACAACGAGTGATAGAAGCTTCAGTAACAGATACAACTTTTAAAAGAGGTCACGATAATGAGTTAAAGATTGTTCTTTATGTAGCAAAAATATTTACTGAAAAATCACATAGCTTTGAATTAATTTTCATCAGATATTGAATTGCATCTTAAAATTAATCATTCAACTTTTTTGTTGTGAAATTGAATAAAATCTGAATGTAATTATTCAAGAATGATTACAATGATAGTTCAATACATATTTCTAAAATATTAAATTTCATAAGACCTACAATAATAATAACAATAATAACAATAATAATGATAACAATAATAACAATAATAATAATAATAATGATAATAATAATGATAATAACAATAACAACAATAATAATAATAATAATTATTATAAGAATAGTAATAATAGTTTATTGTAATTAAATCAGAACTTAGTTTCTGATTCTAATGGTTAATATTATAAACGATCAATTCTCACCTTGTAAATTGAATGAGAGACCTAAATTATTATTAATCAAAATATAATAGAGTATATACATCCAAGGATAATTATGTCTAATTTGTGCTTAAATTTTAAAAAATTCTCGGTTAAAATAAAATAATAACTCCTAATATACCGAAAAGAGTAATAATAATTGCAATTGTAAAATATTGTAAAGCCTGACGTGCATTCAAATATAACTGAGCATCTTCCTTTAGTGAATAACTGAAACTCAAGGATAGGAATCCAATGAAATTGAGAAATAAAATTGTGAAGATTATAGCCCAAAGAAGTGTGCTCGAGCAACGCCATTTATGAAAATCTCTTTTATTCTTATATTTTATATTTGAATAATTCTTATCATTTGATAATGCCGTCCTTCCCCTTATTCTTTTCTCAGTCAACCCCTTTAAGCATGTCATCATACTCGGTTGCGAAAATTCGCTTTCTTGGCAATCAGCGCTAATTTCGTTTTTGTTAGTACTAATATCAAGCAATTCATTTGTTCTAAGCGTAGATATCTCATTAGAAACCGTCAGATTGCTTTCATCCATACTTTTTTCTTGACTTTCGGTAGATATCAATGCATTGAGTATTGGTGGAGCAGCTGTTGATATTTCGTGATTTACTGGCAGAGATATGGCGGGCTTCTTTCCCGCCATGGCAGCCATCATTTCCTTTGATTTTTTCTTGTACTGCGCACTCTACAGAAAAATACCTTATTAGTGTCCATACTTGCTCACTTTTAACTGGGTGTCTTGTATAGCCGTCAAGATTGCTGAATCTTTAGGTTCAATTGCTAGAGCTGAAGCCAATTCCTAAATGCAGAATAGACTTTTCAGTTAGTACTATATTTCTCAAATTTTAACTGGCTGACTATTCACTATAAATGACTTACCGTCGCCGCTTTCTCAAAATTGTCTAATTCTAGATAAATCAGACCTCTGTGAGAAACATTTTATTGAAGCTACTTGAATTTACCTCCTGTAATATGCTTTGCAGTTTCGTGCGTCCAGCTCCAGGGCTAGTCGACATTGAGTTAGAGCTTCTTCCCATTCCTAATTACCAGCTATTGTATCTATTTGTGACTTACTCTTTGCTTCAACTTGCACGCAGCCATATTAAGATGTGCCGCAAGCTTTTCGCGATTCAGCCAACTTGTTTCCTCAGCCGTTTCAGGGAAAGTATAATCAAATTGTAATAAAGCCTTTTATATTCATAAATAAAATCGAAACCTCTTACCTTACGATATTGCACCGCGGCTAATCCAAAATTCTTATCCTTGTAACATTCATTACCTTGCGTACGGAATCTGTGCACATCTCAGAATCATGAAAGTTTCGAACCTCTCCGCAGCGTGCAATTTCTCTTTCGTAGGTTTTTCATACAATTGCCGCTCCTTAAAAAAAATTAGCTCATTTCAACCCAGTGCTTACTTTTGAATGATCATGGGCACACCCAGCCATCATCTTGCGACAATCGGCAGCTGCGCTTTTATTTTCCGCTATCTGCCGCCGCTCTTCTTGCTCTAGGCTTTCCGCTAAATCGTCAAATTTCGCATAGTCAATATCACATACGCGCCGCGTATGTTTCTGTATTTCTCCCGCATCAGTCGCACGGTTTAAAAATTGAGGACACTTTTCAGCAGATTGTGAGCTTTTTAAAGTCCTCTCAAATGATTCAATCACTAATTTGACAAACTTGTGCGCATCTTCTGATGATTCAAGTGACATCAAGCAGAAGCTGGACAGCTGACTTCTGTTATTTATAACCTGTGCGACTATTAAAGAAGAGTCTGTACACGCACAAATTAGAGTTTATCTCAAAGTGCTGCAGCTAATTGCACTTCTCAGCGCTCATTCCGTAACCTTGAACCATTTATTGCGATCATTTTCCCTTAACGATTTAGAGATCTACTTTGATGTCAATGAAGTAAATTCTTGAAATATTATTTTTACGAATTTTTGTCATGATAGCACAGCCGCTTCAGCACAAGCAAATGCTCAAACATCTCATACAAATTATATGAGAATAATTTTTGTTACTTCTTTATGGCTCTCAGTCGCAACAGTTAAAGTAATACACGCGCAATCAAAATCTGACCGGTTAGTTCGGCAAAGCGGCACCTTCTTGCTTCACAGGGGGCCACTACAAGAGTTGACGCAGTTCAGGCAGCAGGTGGATTAAATTTTTGATGCTCAGCGCTCGCTCATGCAGCATCGTTTCTCTGACGGCAGATTATGTGCCGCAGCTTTTGTGCAAGACGGTGAAACGTATGACCTGACATACGCATAGACTGTACCGCTCCACAGATATACCGACTGCACTGATGCGCCAAACCCTGATGGAGTCTCCGGCCGTGAATGGTGCTGGTTTGAGCCTCAGTTGCTCGGAAAATGTAAATTCCGTCTGCAATGTCAGCTGAATTAGTTCCGCGGAATTGGGGATTTTGTAGCCCGGTGGTAGACTATAATCTTGTCCGCTCAAAGGTAGATTATCAATCTAGAGACTGATGAATCTTGCAGGCAAACGAAGCGTTCCAAGCCAAGTCTAGCGAAGTTGAAAAGGTGCTATTAAATCATAAAGCATGCATTCGTAGATGATTGAGCGATTGGATACCGAACGCAATCGTTTGGAAGACATAATTACTCGGTACAACGCTGTGAGTTTCTCTTTGGTTGAAAAGCAACCATAAAATGACAATTATTGTGTGATTAGACTTGCGGAGTTCAACACGATTCTGTGGGAGCAAGATTAGCTAAGATAGAAGCACTTAATAAAAGAGCGGAGCAGTGCGTCAGACGCATTGAAGAGACTACAACGAAAATTGGTGGAATGAAGGAGTCGATATCATCAATTCAAGAATTCATAAATTTGCAGATCACAGCGGCCAGAAAAGCTCCAGAAAATTGCGCAGGAGTTCCTGGTTATGAGGATGATACATTTCCTGATGGTTTGAGGGGTGCTTACTTCAAAAATCCCATATTCAAGGGCCAGCAAGTGTATCGCACTGACGAACTTGTAAATTTTCAGTGGACTGGAAAAGACCCATTGCCCGGCATTCCCAATCAAGGTAAAGTGTGTATTGGCATGATAAAATTTTTTCTGTTGCGCCATTTAATTACAGGCTTTTCGATACGTTGGGAAGGTTATGTTCAGGGTATCGTCAAAAGAGTATTTGTAAAACTGATTTCAGCACCTTTTGCGGGAGATTACATATTCATCACTGAAGCAGATTGTGGTACTCGAGTTATACTTAATGAGCAGCCTATAATTGTCGATCGCATGCCAATTCCTACAACCAAAGATGTATCAGAGCCTGGGGAGGTCCCTTTGCTACCACCATCGGAGTTTGCAGGTCCTAGAAAAGTTGAATCATCTCCAATCACTTTACATTCTGGAGAAAAGAATCGCATAAGGTGTTGCACTTTACAATTTAAACTTTAATTCTCTCAAATTAGGATTGAAATGGTTCATTCCAATCATCTGCGTTGGAATAATGCTGGTAAGTCAATACTTCAAGTTGCAGATGTAGTTATAAAAGATATTCTAAATCAGATGAAGCCTCGATAAAGTTGATGTGGAAAAGTCCAGGCATACGAAATCAAGTTATCCCCAAGGATTTTTTTTATCAGTCAAATACAAGGTCACCTTTAAAAATTTCAGGGTTAGTCTCTTATGCAGAAAAAGGTACCTTGCAGTTTAAATCCCGATGATTATGAGTTGGCTTTTCTTTATGATGGAGAATTCGCCCATAAAGGTAAACCTAAAATGATAAAGCTTATTGAGTTTAATTGTACATAAACAGAAAGCCCCAGACATTTTATCGCGGATGTGCCACTACGTTACTAGTGGGTATTTGCCTTGGAAAATCGAAAAGTGATATAGCGGCGCAAAAACCATTCGCACGAGAGCCTCACCAATAAGTGAAAAGCTTCAATTTGAAGTCAATGTACGCGCTCTGCTGTACCTTGCAGCGCCTATGGTGAGAAACTTCGTATAATCAATGCTGCATCTCAAATCAGGGGATATCATCACCTTTCATTCCTTGCGAAGGTTCTCTCCATCCCACGGAAGATATGTTGTCAATCTATGAGGCAGAAACACGGAAGGCACGGTATGTTTTTAAAAAACAACTTGATATAAATTCTTCTCCAGAGCAACTTCCGCTACACACTTAACCATTTCTAAACTTGAGATCAAGCGTGCTGGACGTGTCGGAATAAATATTTCGAGACCTGGATTTCCATTTATCGCTTTTTTGATACCACAGAGAGAGACCAGCGGGGCCTGCGGTGGTCAGACCACGGTGCTCTCATTCCCTACATCTGTTGCATACGAGTCTTGTGAGGCGTCGTCATCAAAAGCTCCAGAATATGAGTGCCAGTTTGGGTGAGACTAGCAGTAAGCAAATTGACATGCTCAGGTTAAATGGGCGAAACGTTGACCAGCCGCAAGGGTGAGAATCCGATGTGTGTTGAATGCCCTAAAATCAGAACATGGAAGTCCTCGGGAGGGAACGGCGTTGGAGAGTTGTCAGTTGTTCAAAAATATGTCACTCTTTATAGCATTGCGGTCCGTTTCAAAACGTCGGTTCAGCTGACTGAATTCCGCATCAAACCTCTGGATGACCCAGTCATGTGGCCGGCGGAGCTTAGTTTATTTACTAGCGAAACATCACTCGATGAAGATATTCAAGTAATGTTAAAGATGATCGATTTGACACTGATAACAGAAATTCACCGTCCTTCACGGCAGCAATTTGGATGCTCTTACGTACAAGATTGTAAATTTCCGAAATTCTAGGTTATTATTGATTGTAGAATTCCGTAATCACAAGATACGTGAAGGTTGAAATTTCCAGGATGTACGTTAATGGCGAAGACACTGGAGGGTATTTTCCTAATAATTGTGTTGACATAGTGAACAGATCCTTTGAATTCAGTGGAACAGTGTGTCGTGAAGAGGGTACTTTTTCGCTTCCAGCTGCAGCCGAGGGTACACACCTTTCCGCAGTGGAAACTCATTCTAAAGGCAACATAGTTGAACCGGTTAGAAGAGCGGCGCAAGAGTTTCATGTTTCTCTCTTTCTTGCAGATTCTCATTCAAGATTGTGCTCAAACCCTTAGTGATCTTACAAAAGCACATCCAATAGAGAAGGGAAAAGTTGTAACAATCTCCTGTCCGTTACAATGCCTTCACAAACCTATGACAAAAGCATCTTTCACGCTCACAGAGCTGCAAATAAATTCACAAGAAATGTCTAGCTTACCAACAGTCAATCTATCATTGAAAATTTACGGTACTGGTGATTATGCCCCCGAATCTGAGCTGTGTCTGGCTGCAATGCACTCGGGTGCATGTGTGTCACCTAGTGATCAACCGTGCATTGTGACGGTGGAGATGGGTGCACCAAAAGACAGCTTTCAAGGTAAGCTCAGCTCCTTAATCTATATTGTAGGGAGCGAACGTGATGGACTCCTAAGCCAACCGCATGGACCCTCAGAAATGAGCATTTCCTTTGTTGCTGCGAGAAAAAATCCCCAGTCAGAGGTACGTTGCTTATGAATCCAATTTAATCTAAATACTGATCATTAATATCTAAGGAGGCCTCTTTAAAAACAACGTATGCAATATCCTTCCGTGCTGGTGATGCGCCAACCCCGCCAGTAGGATTTCGCCTAGATGATGGAAATACATTTGGGAGCAAAGTGAGCCAATAAAAAGACTTAAAAAAAATCAATAATAGGACGCCGTTGCAGATATGCAGTACGGCTGGGAACGAACAGTCAAACCAGCGACATGTATGTGCGGTATCTCAAATCACATTTTTTCAGGCTTACATATCCCAGTAGAAGGACAGAATCCTTTGAATATGGGTGGGATTGAATTTCCCCCTCCGCCAAACAGCCCAATGTGTGATTCGGGTATCACAGTAAGATAACGAAGAAATCACACAATTCCAGGATTGTACGAAAAATTCATGGTCTATCTTACTACCTTCAAGTGGAATGTACCGTCTTGAAGTTCAAGTTGGAAATTTATGTCAGCCAACTCAGGGTAACTATATTTTTTTCGCTCATATGTCTAACAGGGACAAGAAAGTATTTTCTACAAGCAAACGGTGTCCCAATAATTAGCGGAGAGAATTTATCAAAAGGAAGATTCTTTTGGGCGACACAGGATGTTGCAATAATTGATAAAAAATTAACATTGACTGCTGATTGCATTGGAGGAAATGGATCATTAGATGACTCATCATGTCGTGATGCGATAACAACTATTATGAATTTAAAAATTATAAGAAGCTCGAATCTTTTTAAAAAAGTTTTAAAATCATGAACTTTAATTTTTTGGTTTGTGAATAATAATTTTCAAGCAAGCATATACCTTTTGGTGACTGAATCCAAACTAAGCCACTTTTTTGGTAAGTCAAAATCTGTTGGCGACGCAGTCAAAATTTTTTTGCCCAAAAAATTTTGCCCGGGCTGCCTTCTCGTATTATGCAAATAAAAAAGCAAAAATAGATTTTAAATGAGTTTGGACTCAAATTTTCTCAACTTGAAAACACAAAATTAAATGCTTAAATGGCACAGGCTTGCGTTGACTAGATTAAAACTAAGACGAGGCCTGCAGATTAAAGAGCAAATGAATGACGATGTTTCTAATAAAGTACTTGCATTTTAAAAACTTTTACGTCGAACATTAAAAAAGAAAACGAAAGTTTGTTCGCGCTTAACTGCTGCAGAGTCTTATCAGGTACTTTATGCGATACTTTCAAATTATAGGTCCGCTTTATTTGAAAAAAGCAGGTGAAAAACATTATTGAATAAACAACCGCTGAAAAATGGACATACTTCACATATTCCTTATTTTGAATTTTTCTATGATTTTCGTAGCAACTGATGAAGCGGAAACAACTGATGAAACGAAAACAACTGTTGAAACGAAAACAACTGTTGAAACGAAAACAACTGTTGAAACGAAAACAACTGTTGAAACGGAAGAAACTGAGGAAACGGGAAGTGATCTTTT